>CM019708.1:10864430-10911930 GCA_009760885.1 Achatina immaculata
CAACAAACAGCAAACATTTTAAGAAACACAAGCAACGAATATTTTAAGATCAACAAACAGCAAACATTTTAAGATTCTTCAAAATCATCTCGTAAGACACAAAGTACTATGATCTCTTCGCCTCCAAGAAGTTTTATCTGTACCACTATTTAGACTTAAGAAATGTGAAAACCAACAGCCCAGCAACACGACATGGCTGTGAAACATGGCTAAAAGCTCCTTTTCAAAGATAAAAATAGCGTTATTCACTAACTGAGTGCAGTTATAATGTTTCAACATAGACCTTATTTATACAAGAACACGCAGGACGTAGTCAGTCATTCATTCATTTGCGTGTTCCTTGCAGAACTTTGACTCCATAATAGCTCTCCTGTAGGCCTCTCGGTTGTAAGCAAGATGCCCTGCTGCTGATGCATCCACACCCAGATCATCACCGATGTCTTGCAGCCATCTTCGCCTTGGTCTTTATCTCTTTCTTTTTCCTATTATGTACCCTTCCAAGACGGTCTTCTCTAAATTATCATGACGTTTAATTCGTCCAAATTTCTGTTTAATTCTCTTTTCTACCCAGCCCTCTTCAATGTTAAGTTCTTGTAGTATGGATATATTTGTTCTTTTTTGAGTCCACGGTATTTGAAGAACTCTTCTGTAGCATTTACATCCAAAGGCATTTATGTGTTTCTCAGCTGTTTTGTTAAATGTGCAGGTCTCACAGGCGTATGTTGTCATGGCGAAAGATGCATGCCCTTAAAAATCTTATTTTTGTAGTTCTGTCTGTCCCTCCCAACAGTTTCTTTAGCAGGACGTAGAAATATGAAAAAAAATATATATAAAGTCTAAATTACATAAATGACCAATAACAAAAATGAATGGAATTTTCTAAAATGGGTGATTGCTTTCGGTGTGGCAAGTGTAAAGATGTGTCTTATGGATTATAGTTTGCCAAATTTCCCTGATTGCAACGTTATTTATTTGTCTAAAAACATTTAACATAAGGCGCAAAAGGGTTAAAACTTCACGGGGGAAACAAAACAAAACAAATACAAAACCCGGCCATGGCTGTGGAAGAAGTCATACAGGAAGACACCTAGCTGCCACAAAGCGGAAGAAATTACAACGTTATTTTTAAATGTCGCAATTTCCAACCGCGAGACTCCCAGCCGCAAGTAGAAATACCGGATATGACCCCTGAACTGAATATGTTCTTTGAAATTAGCCATTATCTCTTGGAAAACCACTTTCTTTCTAAGTGGGTCCTTAGGATTTCTGCTACCATTGCATCTTTTTTTTCACTTACATTTTTATTTATTACGGAAGTAGATATTTTTGGCTTAGCTTTGTGTAGACAAAATAAGTAGATAAATATGAGATACTTTTTCTTGTGTGTTATTCTCTTCGTTGCTTCAGCTTACACGCGTAAAAATATACTCCAAGAATATACGAAAGGGGGGTCAACATATGGCCATGTTCTATTTCTTTTTTTCCTTTACATATCACACAACAGGAAAAATAGAAGGAAGAAGATCAAGAGGAAGACCAAGAGAAATGATACTGGACAGTCTAACGGGATGGTGTGAGAGGAGATCACCAACTGAACTGATGGCCTGCATGAAGGATCGGATACTCTGGAGAAGCATAATAGCCAACGCCAGTCGGCACGGCACATGATGATGATGATTTACATATCACGCATAATAAATATCTTGTACAAATGAATACGAGAAAAAAAGAAGAAGAAATTACTGATGAGGACGGAGATAAAAAAAATAAGAATAGGAAGTGATTTAACAGAAAAAAAAAGACAAGGATGTTCGAAAAGCAATGACAGAAGAAGGAATAAAGTTGCAAATAATTTTCCTATGGAAGACGGAGAAAAGAAAAAGTTAGAGGAAAAAAAAAGAAAGAAGGAGGATAATAACGAACAAGGAAAGAACGACAGAAAGAAAAAAAAAACAGTAACCCATTCATGATTGAACACAAGTGAGTGCTGGTAAAATAGGAAGAGACCGGCTCGGAATGCACATTCCATAACATGATCTAGTGGTTAAAATCAATAATCTCTTACAGGCAATCACAGGATCTAGTGGTTAAAATCAATAATCTGTTACAGGCAATCACAGGATCTAGTGGTTAAAATCAATAATCTGTTAGAGGCAGTCACAGGATCTAGTGGTTAAAATCAATAATCTGTTACAGGCAATCACAGGATCTAGTGGTTAAAACCAAAAATCTGTTACAGGCAATCACAGGATCTAGTGGTTAAAATCAATAATCTGTTACAGGCAATCACAGGATCTAGTGGTTAAAATCAATAATCTGTTAGAGGCAATAAAAGGATCTAGTAGTTAAAGTCAATAATTTGTTAGAGGCAATCACATTATCTAGTGGTTAAAATCAATAATCTGTTACAGGCAATTACAGGATCTAGTGGTTAAAGCCAATAATCTGTTAGAGGCAGTCACATGATCTAGTGGTTAAAACCAATAATCTGTTAGAGGCAATCACAGGATCTAGTGGTTAAAACCAATAATCTGTTAGAGACAATCACAGCATAAAATGGTTAAAACATAATTATAATAAGCCAGAAACAACTTGCTTTGCAGAGGCTTGAAATATCAGCTATGACACAGTAACCAGAAAAAATCGGAGACACAAATACATACACGCAAACTCACATGCCTACACATACACACATACATGCACATGCACGCACTTAGAGAAAGAGAGAGAGCGAGAGAGAGAGAGAGAGAGAGAGAGAGAATGGGAAGTGATGATCCTGTGGCAGTTCTTTCGTATTTGTGTAGTTCGCTTTCATGACCGTCTTGCATTTCTGTCACAGTCATCTGTGTTGTCAAAACACGGCAGATCATCATCATCATCATCTTCATCATCATCATCATCATCATCATCATAGAGTGCATCTGACAGCCATGACGATGATTATCAAGATCATGTACTTGGTTAATCTTTCTACCACTGAACTACTCTTGTCAGGGGCCCCTGTAATCTTAATTCAGAGGGAAAATTGTGTAAGTTCATGTCCTCCCTCACCTGTCCCCCTTCCTGCCGGCGCCCTCCAGCTGTAAAAATGGGACACCCGATACCACCGCACAGTGAGGTTAAAAAAAAAACAACAGTATCCTAGAGAAAATGTCTGAAGGGCGAGGTGCACCAGGGAAGCAATGTACACTTATCTGACGACGAATAAAAGAAAAAACGATATATCACAGGCTCGTATAAAGGTCAATCCCACGAGCCACGAATAAGGAACTATGTCTCAGTCCAGAAAAACATGACTTGGTGACCTTCCTACCTGCAACCTACGACGTGGACTTAAAACACCTGACTTCGCGGTTTGCCAAACTGAATCCTTTTCCCTGTTCAAGGACAAAGAAAGCGGAGAAGATTCCTTTTAGTTAATTATATCAGGAAATACTCCTAAGGGAAGATAAATGATGACGGGCCGACTACGTCAAAGAGGATGGGAACTTCACAGCCCCTCTCTGGAAAGGCTGGTTCATATGTTGTATAGAAAGAATATTGTCAGTCACAGACAAAAGTCGCAACTGACAACGCAGAACTTCCGTTCAGGGATTGCCCAAACAGTCATTGTCCCGGTAGTTTTATTCACAGCGTTAAGTGGGGTACGGAAAACAAGACATGCGTAGAACGGAACCTTACGATGACTCATAAAACTGCGGCAGGCAGGCATTAACAACAGGAAAAATAGAAGGAAGAAGATCAAGAGGAAGACCAAGAGAAGTGATACTGGACAGTCTGACGGGATGATGTGAGAGGAGATCACCAACTGAGCTGGTGGCCTGCATGAAGGATCGTGTACTCTGGAGAAACATAATAGTCAACGCCAGTCGGCACGGCACCTGATGATGATGATGATGATGATGATGAGGCATTAAGTGATATAGCTTATATAACAAGTTTTCCATCTTGTGTAAGGCTCTAGCAAGTTTTTCTCGTTTTTATATCGGCGTTTTATTTAACAAACCTCATTACTTCCCCGTCTACTTTAGAGGAGGGGCGAAGTTATGTAGATAACAGTTTATGTATAGTAAAAAAAAGCTATTATGCCATAAAGGCCCCTAGAGGGAATTGCGTTAGTGCCTAGATTACATTCTAGCGGCCTGGTTAGTTGATCGGTCTATTAATCCCGTGGTACCCAGTTCAAGTCCTAAGAGTGAGAGCTTTTTAAATTTTTTTTTTTTTCGGTGCCACCACGCCGAAAATGTCCCGGGGTCCACCCAGATTCTAAAAATGGGTACCAGAGAAATCTGGGAAGGTAAAGAGGCCAGGCGTGACACTGACCACGCCATACTTTCATGTGCCGAAGGTCGTGGAAAATACGGGCCTAACACCGTATCTCCAAAATCTTATATAGTAAAGAAATGGGGTTTTATTCTTTTACCTTTACCTACATTTCCTACACTTATAGACACATTAGAGGGGGATCATTCCTGGCTCCCTTTTCTTCCCTAGCGCCTGAGGGGCCAGGTTCCTATTTCTATAGCCGGGGACTAGGGCGCTCAGGCTGAACTTGAATCACTCACTTCAGCATGAAAGACTACCACACTGATCACTTCGCTACTCCGTTTCTGCTGTTCAGAGTTTCAGAACTCAGAATCTGGTATTATCGCATTCAGGACATTCCCATACATGCTCCGCCGCCTAACATCCACTGCAGGGTTTCTGGAGCGTTCCTGTCAAACGTTGATTATACGTTTTCTCCCACGTAGTTCAAATTCTCTTCCCACAGTCACCCTTCCTCTGCCCTAATGTCATCAGTCTCCGTGTATGAACCTTGTCCATCCACTTCCTCTCCTCATCCTTCCTCAGCATGTCACAAACGGCCTTCGCAGTGTTCTCCTTGTCAGTTCTCAGCCTGCTTTCCATTTCAGTCCCTCCAGCCAGTCTATCAGCCAAGTCATTTCCACTCGCACCAGCCTACCCTGGACAGAGGATCCACGTTAACCCCCCCCCCCCTCACATGTGACTGTCCCGACGGGTTCATGCATTCTCTTGGAAGAAAAAATTTCCCCAATCTTCCTTAGCTTGCCCTGTTAATCTGTCACAAATTCAAGTAAGAAAACATTATTTAAAAAAGTACATATGTAATAATTAACTTCCACGCTACTTTGTTGCAGTTGTTGAAATCCACTCTCAAAGGGACAGATTAAGCTATAAATTAATAATAATTCTCCAAGAAATAGCATATGTGTTTATTATACAGTTGTTTTTGTGGTCTTGATGTTTCAAGTGAGGTAGTATAAGAGTTAATTGGCTTAAAAAATTATGTGTTTGCCCTCCTTTATTGAAATTTCCATGTGAAATATGTCAATCAATCAATCAATCAAGTGTCATGCCGCGTGGCGTAGGTGATCATTTCTCTCCACAATTACCTGTCTTTAGAATTGATTATGAGATCCGACGGTGACTTTCTTATATATATATATAATATATATATATATATATATATATATAATATATATATATATATATATATATATATATATATAGAGAGAGAGAGAGAGAGAGAGAGAAGATTGATGGAAAGATCAATAGAAGTAAAGACGGACCTATACTTATGCTTCATAGACTACTGTACAGCATTCGATAAAGTGAGACACACAGAAATTAATAGATTACTGGAAGACAACAGCATAGATGGGAAACATCTGAAACTCATCAAAAACATTTACTGGTAGCAATCAGCAGCAATGAAGGTTGAGAACCAAATAGGAGCATTCCAAGACATAAAACTGGGAGCGAGACAAGGATGTGTAATATCTCATGACCTCTTCTCCTTGTACAGCGAAAACATAATGAGAAATATAGAGAGCTTGCCAGGAATATCAGTTGGCGGGTACAACTTTAACAACTTAAGGTATGCAGACGACAGTTCTGATTGCTAAAAGTGAAGGGGAGCTACAGGCTCTTCTGGACATCGTGGTTCATGAAAGTAAAAGTAAAGGTCTCACCGTGAAATATGTCAAGGATTGTTTTTAACAACAGGCAACTAAGCGGAATAGTGTTATTTTCTAGCACATAATTCAAGAGTTATGACTTCAAGACTGAAGTAAACATAAGAGAAATCGACATGCAGCAAACAGTAATCAAGAAGAGAAGGGGAGCGTATGTGGGAGACGTGATGAGGATAAACAATCAGAGAATCACCCAGGCAAGGTGTCAAATGGGAAACATTTGGAAAAAAAAAGGAAAAAGAGGCTGACCTTGAGAGAACCTAAAAGAGAACACTGACCATAGAGGCTAAAATAGCAGGCATCAAATCCGTTGATGAGATCGAGAAACTCGTCGAGAACAGAGACTCGTGGCGAGAGACACGCTGCTAGCCCTGTGTGACGCCTGACGGAATGGGAAGGGTGTAAGTATATAACTAAAAGAAAAAAAAATATGTTTCGTGGTTGAAAAAAAAAAAGAAAGACATGATTTGAATTGAACATTTCTATACCTACCGTATTTTTAATGCAAACTAGAAAGTTGTTATTACTGCAAAGAAAGCAGTAGAGAGACGGGGCCAATCAAACGACAGTTTGGGAATTAGCTAGGAAAAAGCTGTAAAAAATATGTCTACGCTGTTTGCCCGCGATGGTACAGGGGCTCACGTGATGACACTTTTAATTGGTTAACTGTTAACGTCTTTTTTCAGAACCAACAACCATCCCTTTTACAGCAAGGAATGCCATTTATGTATTTTTTTTAAAGAAATAAACAAAATACTTTCTATACTACAGACTGTAGCTTCTCCTCCTCCTCATCATCCTCATCATCATCATGAGCTTCTCTTTCTTCTTCTTCTTCTGCATTCCATGTTTGTAGCCTATATATATTAATTGTTTGGAAAAACTCTGTAGTCAAAGGTAGCTTAGGCCCTAAAGTTTGTTTTCCAGAAGCCTTAATGCATGAGTCTACCTGGCCACTGCCCTTGGGCCCCAGGTGCATGGAGGCCCAACCAGTTCATGGAAATAAATGGATTCCTAACACTACTTGCATAGGTTAGAGAAGAATGATGGGGGCCCAGTGTATTACTTTGCGCAGGGGCCTCGATGCTGTTAAGACGGCCCTGTCTGTGGCCAGAGTTGGGTTCAGCTTCTTGGTAGAAGGGGGGAGAGCAGCAGACATCATGAGCTATTTCTCTGGGAAAGACTGACTGTATATGTCTTAGACTCACTCCTCATAGTGGCTTTATCAGCGGTTCTCAGAATGGTGGGTAGCGACAAACAAAGCGACAGGTGAGATCCGAACAGTGAAAAAAAATTTCTTTTTGAAAAGTGTGGTATGGCTTAAGGGCAAGTGGGAGGGGGCAATTTGAAAAAAAGCTTGGGAATCGCTGCTATTATCACCCATCAGACTTAGTTTCTTGATGTAGTCCACTTACGGTATTATCGCCTTCGTGATAATTTACCTTCGCCTGTCCAATCCTCCGTTTATCCATTCATTATGTGGCGTGCTGGTAGGCCTCGGCGATCACGCTCCTCCTTTCTGTGCGGTCTTTGGCACTAATATCTGTTTCCTTTTCTTCCGCTCTCAGTCATTTAAGATATTTCTCTCTCCCTCCGCCCCCCCCTCCTCCTTCTTTCTCTCTCTCTCTCTCTCTCTCGTTAGAAATTATCTTAGTACATATGCGAGAGTAGAATGTAAGAAGAACTACACTTAAAATGTATTTGTGTGTGTGTGTATGTACAGGTGTGTGCGCGACATCTTGTTAGATCAGTTACCTCTTATATAGTTCATTATCCTATATTTGTGAATGTAATATTTTCATCTTGCATTCTTACACACACACACACACACACATATATATATATATATATATATATTATATGCACACATATTCATGTATTTTTTATACCTTATTAAATCGAGTGTGGGGGGAGAATGAAAGATGGAGTGATAACGGGCAGAATGTAGGACGGGCCTGCGAGCTCAATTCCTCACGCTTTTAAAATAAAGATCAGTCATTCATTCATTCTCTCTCCCTCTCCTCTCTCTCTCTCTCTCTCTCTCTCTCGCTTGATCTCTTTCTCCTTGGGTTTTTTTTTCCAGTTCTCTAACTTCTGTCTTCTCACGAAAAATGCCCGACGGTTTTAGGTAATGATCTATGTTCTGTGTTCTATAATTTCCTGAATAACCTTCACATTTGTTTGGCATTTTTTTCTGCCTACTCGTGTATTGATTGTATGTATTCACCAAAACTATATCTCTACTACAGGGTGGCCCATGAAAACCTAGCCCCTTTAACCACCACTAATTACGTATACAGTATAAGGCAAACATTCGGCAAATGAAAAAGCTATCGCGAAATGCGTGAATCGGGCGGAGTTTTTGTGAGCCACTCTGTACATTCAGTTTTTGTTCAGTCTGACATTCTGCCCTTCATCATACAGCTTTCACCCAGTCAATCGTTCGGCATTTGTTATTGAGCATAATAATCATGAAGACATTAAATGATTACATAAATACACAATAAACTTACCTCACGTCTATACACTCTACACTCTGATTTATGCAACAATATGAAATAAATTTGCATTCTTACATTCATTCAAAACTTTACATTCATTCAAAACTAACATATTTATAGAAAGTCAGTATTAAACAAAAAAATTACAACAATCAAGCCATACTTTAAACTACTTTAGACTATGCTTAGGGAGGCATATAGTTCATATCAAACAGATGCTGACAAAGTTTAAAGTTATAAGAACGAATATTACTTATAAGTTTTACATGAAGTGGTAGGGCATTCCAAAGGTGAGCGGATGAGTAAGAGAATTTTTGTTTTTAAACGTGTCAAGCCTTGGTTTTGGGAGAATACAATTGTTGAAGTGTTGACTGTGTTTTTGGGTTAGATAGAGTAGATCATTCTGCGATAGAATTTTATGTATTAACTTGGCCTTGTTGAAAAGAAATCTCTTCCTGAAGTAAGAGAGAGAGAGAAAGGGGGGGGGGGAGAGGGAAGGGGGAAAGAGAAAAGGGGAAAAAGGGGGGGGGGGAGTGAATCAGAAGTGATGGCGCTCGGTACGAATTTTTACAACAAAATCGCTGTTTAATAAATACGAGTATGTAAGTATGCCAAATATGTCACTTTACAGAAAAGACACGTTGAGTTTTTCCAACTTTTACCTTAGAATGACTTCAGTTATGTTAGTGTCGTGTTGCGAAAGAGCAAAAAACGAAAACAAACAAATAAGTTATCTCGCAGAAGAACCGACCAATCGCTTTAAGATATGTGTTTCTCCATCTTGAACGATCCTTGCTGTTTCCTTTTCCGAGTCATTTTGTCAGTCCGTTGAAATATTTTGTTCTCTCCCGTGGCCCTTCTCGTCTTTTTTTACCCTGGAAGTTTTCTTTCATCACTAAGTTTTCTAACTTCTGTCTTCAAGTTTTCTAACTTCTGTCTTCAAGTTTTCTAACTTCTATCTTACCATAACATGTTCAAGTTCTCAAACTTCTGTCTTCAAGTTCTCAAACTTCTGTCTTCAAGTTCTAAAACTCCTGTCTTCAAGTTATCAAACTTCTGTCTTCAAGTTTTCTAACTTCTGTCTTACCATAACATGTTCAAGTTCTCAAACTTCTGTCTTCAAGTTCTAAAACTCCTGTCTTCAAGTTATCAAACTTCTGTCTTCAAGTTATCAAAATTCTGTCTTCAATTTCTCAAACTTCTGTCTTCAAGTTCTCAAACTTCTGTCTTCAAGTTATCAAACTCCTATCTTCAAGTTCTCAAACTTCTGTCTTCAAGTCGACGAAGAGAGACGACTGGATGAATTAAGCAGGATAAGATTTAAAATATTGACTGACTATCGTTTTTTTTCATTTTCTTTTCTTAACGAAATGTTGTTTACAGAAAATAAGACTATCAACTTCACATACCTGAAACAATGAGACCTCCCTGTAGTGTAGCGTACACAGATATAAAGCCGTAGCCAAGATACCGAGACTAGCTAGCACGCTTTTAAAACAAATGTATGGTACAGCTCTCGAATCACACGGTTGGTTGTAGTCATGTGATACACAACTGAGAACTTCTACCAGAAACAAGCGGTATATTCAGGTCTTACATCCGTGTTTTTTTTTTTTTTCTTAACCCCCATTTCTCATTTCCCATTACGCGCCCAGTGCAATTTCTAACTTTGCCTGGGAGCGTTGTGTGTCACCTACCTGTCGTCCTTACCTTGTCTACCTGCTAGGACAAATTCCCAGTCGACGTTTGATCATAGTGACCCTGAACTACCGCAAAAAGAGCCAGGGGCCCGTTCTTATTCGCTGGGACAGTGGGTTATAATCATTCAAGACCTTATCTCACAAGAGGTCTTTGGAAATACGGGGAGTGCCACAGTAGCTTAAGGAATGCAGTAGGGATGGATATGATTCCTACGGTAGTGAACCTTATTGGGAAGTCTTTCATTGCAGCAAGCTTTTTTATTTACAGTATTATTATATTCCCGAGTATGCCCCTCCCCTCACCCCCTCCACAGGAAGACAAGAGAACTCAATCATGTAGTACATCATCTTGATCATCATCATCATCTTAGTCATCATCATTATCGCCCTTAAACAGAAGAATAAACTAAATTTGTCCCTCAGAATCATTCACAAGAAGCACCAGCAGTAGCAGCGGCTGTAGAAGCAGAAGAAGAAGAACAAGACGAAGAAGAAGAAGAAAGAAAGAAAGAAAGAAAGAAGAATTACTTCCCTTCACACTTGCTCGAGTCAAAGACTTTCTGGAGTGAACTCGGACATAGTTTCTAGACAGAGGTACATTAAGGTAGATTACTGTGTTCGTTCCAGCGTGAAGTTCTGCTACATATAACAAGTTTTCAATTTATATGGGGTTTCCCTACTTATATGGGGTTTTCCTACCTCCTCCTTGTATGGGGTTTTCCTATTTATATGAAAAGCCCTGTGGCTATGAGGATCCATGTTTCCTCATACCTTCTTTACCTTATCATGTGGATTTGTCTATATGCCCTCTGAGGACTTTTTGATTTGTCCTGTCCCCCCAGAGTAGCCAAGCTGTACGTACAACAGACCTGTACAGCTTTGTGTACACGTCTGCTTACCTGTACAGTGTGGAATGATGGTGGAAGAGTGCATGTGTGATGATTATGCTTGTAGGTAGTTACGACTCAACCTACAATAACATCTAAAGACGCAGACATTTCAAGCTGACTTTGACCGCGACTCATGAGCGACCTCTGCATTGAAGAACAGGTCCAAGCATAAGTCCAAACTCCAAGATCTCACATCTCTCTCTCACTCTCTCTCTCACTCTCTCTCACTCTCTCTTTCTCTCACTCTCTCTTTCTCTCACTCTCTCTCTTTCTCTCTCTCTCTCTCTCACTCTCTCTTTCTCTCACTCTCTCTCTCACTCTCTCTTTCTCTCTGAACCTTAAGTGCCCAGGGCACATGGGGCTTCCGCAAGGGTTTTCCACAAATGCCTGTCCTTTGCCTTTTTTTTCTGCTCTTGCCCAGGTGAGCCCTCTATTGCTCAACATCCTCTGTTGTTCTTCTTCATGTCTCTTTTGGTCTACCCTTACTTCTGTTCCCCTGTGGTGTCCATCTTAGTGGTATTTTTGGTAGTGAGTTGTCAGTCATTCGGAGCACATGTCCCAACCATTGCCAGCGTCTTTCCTCAATAATTGCTGTCAGTGGCTTCATCTACATTTCTGCCAACAAGATGCTATTTCTTATGATATTTGGCCAAAATATTTTTCTAATTCTTCGTAAACATTTAGTCTGGAAAGAATTCAACTTGTTTTCTATGGTTTTGATGATTTTCCAGCATTCACTTTCATAGAGTAGTACACTTAGAACATTACTCTTAAATATCCTGATTTTCGTATTCATGCTTAGTTTGTTTGATTTCCATATAGTCTGCAGAATTGCGAAAGCCTGGTTTGCTCTAGTAAGTCTGCTGTTGATGTCCTCTGTGCTGTCTCCATTTTCTACTACTCTACGGCCAAGGTATACAAATTCGTTGACCTCCTCTACTAACTTGCTATCTACTCTGAGTACATTTCTGTTGTTCACATTTTCCTTCATTAACTTTGTCTTTCCTACTGCTTGTCTCACATATATACTCCATGTCTAAGCACTTTCTCAAGTTCTCGTGTAGACAGATAAAGACCTCCCAAGCTTACATACTTCCATCCTCCAGCATCCACACTGCTGTTCTTCCCCTCTCCCCCCCCCCAAAAAAAAAAAAAACACCCACTAACGTGACCAAGTTCATTAACAACTCAGTCACATGACCAGATGACCAACGTTCGCATTCTCACTTCCTTAAACTTGTGGTGCAATAAGGACTGAACAAACCCACGCCACACCTATCAATCCAGATACTGCTATAATTATCGTTCCTCAAAATATTATGTCTCTTATTTTTTCCACTTGTTAAAAACAAGTCTCATTTACATTACATAGCCATAATTCACTGTCTGTCCCTTCTATGTTTGTTCCAGGACGAGATTTGTACGAAAAATAGAACAATGACAAAAGACATGTCACAACTGGAAAAAAAAATGTTAGAGATAGAAATAGACAACAATTAAAATGAAAAAAAAAAAAAAGAAAATTCTTAAAACAGTGGCTGAAATAATTCATGGTTTACCGTTCCTCCGCTACAAGTGCCAGACCAACGCTTGAAAACAATGTCATAATATCTACGGTTGGAATGTAAGCTCGAGAAGGGAGGGGAGAGACACACGCAAATAACAACACGATAAAATCTTCTCACGGACGAGTTGAAGTTCAGTCATTTGCATGTCCTTTGCCTCCCTAACAGCTCTCCCGTAGGCCTCTTGGTTGTAAGCAGGATGACCTGCTGCTGATGCATCCATTTGCAGATCATCAACGATGTCTTGCAGCCATCTTCGCCTTGGTCTTCCTCTCTTTCTTTTTCCTATTATGTACCCTTCCTAGACGGTCTTTTCTAGATTATCATGACGTTTAATGTGTCCAAAATATTTAAGTTTTCTTTGTTTAATCCACTTTACTAGCCAGCCTTCTTCAATATTAAGTTCTTGTAGTATGGATATATTTGGTTTTTTTTTTTGTGTCCATGATATTTGAAGGACTCTTCTGTAGCATTTACATTCAAAGGCATTTATGTGTTTCTCAGCTGTTTTGTTAAGTGTCCAGGTCTCATAGGCATATGTTGCGATGGGAAAGATGCATGCCCTTACTACTACTACTAAACTACTACAACTACTGTAACTACCACTATTACTACAACTACTACTACAACTACCACTATTACTGCAACTACTACAACTAGTACAGCTACTACTGCTACAACTACTACTACTACAACTATTACAATTATTACTACTACTACACCTGCTACAACTAGAACTACTACTACTACTGCAATAACTACAACAACTACTACTACTATTACTACTACAACAACTACTGCTACTACAACTGCTACTACTACTACTACTACAACTACTACAACAACAACTACTACTACAATTAATACTACTACTATTACTACTACTACTACAACTACAACTACTGCAACTTCTACTGCTACAACTACTACTGTTACTACAAGTACAACAACAACAACAACAACTACTACTACTACTACTATTACTACTGTACCTGGTACTGTTGCCACACTGATATTAACAATAACCACTTAAAAATGGACGCAAGAATTAAATATTTATTTATTGAGGTTAATGTATTTGTTGTTGTTGTTGTTGTTGGTGTTGTTGTTGTTTATTTTGACTTTATACAGTTTTCAGCTCGACTTCCCTGCATCCGATATTGGTCGAAAGTGGGATGGAAAGATGATAGTGTTGGATTCCAGTAGTCATCTGGAAGTCACAATGCAGACTGAAGAAATAATCTTCAGGCTCCACCTCTGAAAAGGCTAATGTCGGTCTCTACCTCGCCACATTAGACTGTCTGAAGTAACACTGAACATTGCTTCCCGTAACAAGCCGGTAGATATGATAAGGTTTCTGTAGCGAGCAGGTAGATATGATAAGGTTTCTGTAACGAGCTGGTAGATATGATAAGGTTTCTGTAGCGAGCAGGTAGATATGATAAGGTTTCTGTAACGAGCTGGTAGATATGATAAGGTTTCTGTAAGGAGCAGGTAGATATGATAAGGTTTCTGTAACGAGCTGGTAGATATGATAAGGTTTCTGTAACGAGCTGGTAGATATGATAAGGTTTCTGTAAGGAGCAGGTAGATATGATAAGGTTTCTGTAACGAGCTGGTAGATATGATAAGGTTTCTGTAACGAGCTGGTAGATATGATAAGGTTTCTGTCAGTTCTGCTTCGTTAGACCGTATCTCTGCACCGTCTCCCAGGCTCAGTCATACATCATTAACCCTTTTGACAGCAGGAAAATCTCCGATGTTTATTTGATATTTGAATGTCTTCAATTATCTGGCGTACATAACTCAATAGGAAACACAGGACTTGTGCATCTTCCATATGAAGTAAGTCCCTCCCAGAGATTGAAATATCATTTAGGACTGATTTGTTTTGTGGAAACGAGCCAGTCATGTTATAACACAAATTAGATATGACCGGCTGTACCTTCTCAGTTTCAGTTTTCAGTATTAGGTTCTCGGCATCAGCGCAGACGAGATACTTTCATAATCGCTCCACCACATGTGCCAGAGAATGTCGCACAGAATGTTCATCGATGGTCCTTCACATCAGTCACTGATGATGAGGCACCAGTGATGACGTCATTTTAGAAACTACAACAGTAGAAATGCGAAACTAAAGTCAGCGTAGCCGTCAGCACGAACTCCGTAGTTACGGCGTCAAGACCCTTCAAAGATCTACTTCTATGCAAATTAATAATATGCTACTTAGGCAGAGTCTAAATATAATGAAAAGTAGCAGGTTTCTAACCCAGCCCATATTTTAAAAGTATTGAGTAAACTCTTTCCAGTTTATTTGTAAAGGAATTTCGCGTCATAATTTATTCCAGCAGAGCATGGAAATTAATCCGGGATTGAAAGAGTTAATGAGAATTGTTTGTAAACTGAAACTGAAAGAAAGAGACAATACATTTTTTAAATATAATTTTAATAAAAAGAAAGACATAATATATTCTGACAATAACTGAAAAACCCTACAGCAAACGAAGAAAGAGAAGAAAGCATCTAACAAGACAAACCAAGTGGCACAAGAAATGAAACAAAGAAAAAAAAACTGTCTAAGAGAAATATAAAAAATCTCACAAAATGGAAGAATATTTTTCAATATTCTTTTTTTTTTCTCTACAGAGTTCTACAAATTATTTTCCTGATATACAGGGTACATATAAACTAGAGTTCTACAATTTTCTTTCCTAATATACACGGTGCGTATAAACTTAAGTTCTACAATTTATTTTCCTATATATACACAGTACTTATAAAATAGAGTTCTACAATGTCTTTTCCTGACATACATGGTACATATAAACTAGAGTTCTACAATGTCTTTTCCTGACATACAGGGTACATATAAACTAGAGTTCTACAATGTCTTTTCCTGACATACAGGGTACATATAAACTAGAGTTCTACAATGTGTTTTCCTGACATACATGGTACATATAAACTAGAGTTCTACAATTTCTTTTCCTGATATACATGGTACATATAAAATAGAGTTCTACAATGTGTTTTCCTGACATACATGGTACATATAAACTAGAGTTCTACAATGTGTTTTCCTGACATACATGGTACATATAAACTAGAGTTCTACAATGTCTTTTCCTGACATACAGGGTACATATAAACTAGAGTTCTACAATGTGTTTTCCTGACATACAGGGTACATGTAAACTACACAATATTTTTTTTTAATTTAACGAATTTGCGTTAACTCATTCAGGCATGAACATCTACCTTAATTCAAACTTGGATGTTGAAAAAAATGAAATATTTTCCCCTTGTACAGAAATTGCATTATAAATAATTTTTAAAAAAAACTTTAGCGGACGGGAGATGATATACGTCAGTGCTGCAAAATGATGTGCGGAGTTTCATGATTTACGCACATAAGAGGGATGAAGCATTATTATTTGTGTGCAGTTTGTAGAACGAGTGCACTGACTATCCATTCCCCTGCCGACAGTCCAGGTATAGACAATCTATTTATGCTGACGGTCCAGAAATAGGCAATCTATTTCTGCCGACTGTCCAGGAATAGACAATCCATTTCTGTGGACAATTCAGGAAAAGACAATCCATTTCTGTGGACAATTCAGGAAAAGACAATCCATTTCTGTGGACATTTCATGAAAAAGCTAGCACATTTCTGTCGAAATTTAAGAAAAGACTCTACATTTTTGCGAATAAAGATCCATATATTGACCGATTCATAGGATCTGGAGTGTAAGTCTCGTGGCACTGCACGCTGTACTGTCTGGATTATCGCGCAGAACGCGGGGTGGTATATGAGAAATACCACAAACCACCGCTTCTGGCGAAATTCTTCAGCTGCCGTGCGTGGAGTGGGGGTCCACCCGGCCAGTGAAGAAAGGTGCGAATGGGGTTGCCGCGCGTACGCCACTGTGGAAAAGGTGAAAGAAAGTGTTAAGAGAAGTAATCAGTAGTCTCGAGGTCAGGACTGCCCAAATCACGGCACCTCTGCTCTGGAGGTCGGCCACGTTTTACGTGCTCTAATACCGGGCGAATTACCTGAATCAGTTTAATCCAGGGGTTAAGACACTGCTGGCGAGATTCTTCGGATGCCGCGCGTGGAGTGAAACTCCTCCCGGCCAATGAAGAAAAAGCGAGAAAGAAATTAGGGTTGCCGTGCGGCGCCGATGTGAAAAGGTGGCGGAAAGGATAAAGTGAAAATTAATCGGTATGTCCAGTAGTATCGCGGCGAGAGCTACACATACCACGGCACCTCTGCTCTAGAGGCCGGCCACGTCCATTCTACACCCATACTGGTGAAATATGCCTAAACCGGCTTAAACCAGGGATGAAACTTGATGGCTAAGCACGTCACGGTACCTCCGCTCTAGAGGTCGGTCACGTCCTAAACACCCCCATACTGGGATAATACGCCTAAACCGGCTCAACCCAGGGGTGAAACTTACTAGTGGCGAGGATTCGTCCTCCTGGACAAAAGCTCCATCCTGGTCACAACTAGGAAGTTTAGCGGCCACGACCGCAAAATGCTGAAGTCGGAGACACTGGACCAGGGCGGTCTAGATAGGCAGCCACCTCTCACCCGGCGGGGATGTTTGCGTATCCTAACCACGCTGAGGTTTTCCGGTGAGAAAGTCCAACGCTGGACTGGAGGGTCAACCACCTCTCACCCAGCAGGGATATAATAATATCCAAAACATGTCGAAGTTTTCCGGTGAGAAAGTCCAACTCTAGACTAAACTGGTGAAACGAAAACCACGGTGTCACGCAATCCCACTTCTGAGACTAACCAAGAATACAGGCTCAAGCCCTGCGATACTCTGAACCTCTTGTGATCCTCTCGGGGATCTCGTGTGGTCCTTTCGGAGACCATAGGGGCACCACGAAGCTATCGAGGACCACAGGGGTAAATTCAGTAGGATCACGGGGCGGTCTTGGTGGTAGAAGCGAACGAAGAAGAAGATCACAAACCAAACTGTACTGTCACGCTCACACTAAAACATACTGGGTATTGTAACCAAGAGATACTGTCAGTCACGATCCACTTTTGGTGACAGGTTGAAGTAGGGCACCATCATGGGATGTGAAATACCTACAAATGTTTGCTTTACAAAATTAGTAAAGGTGTACCGAATACCAATTTCAAATATTCAGTTATACACGAATAACAATTCCAGTTGAATAAGAGAGAGTTCAGATGTTGGCTGTAAAGGTCTGGATATGGAATTATTGTTATTGTTATTTGCAAATATTTTCTACATAATTTTAAGACGTTTATTTTACATATAAACGAAGGATGCAACGAATGCCCTTGGCAGATAGAAAAACAGAAGAAGCCCCCAGTGAACTTTCGGAATAATGGAAACTAGTTGAAATTCTAAGAAAAAAAGTCAAAATTTCTTTGATATGTCCAGTAAGAGAGAAGTTTGAGAACTTGAAGACAGAAGTCTGAGAACTTGAAGACAGAAGTTTGAGAACTTGAAGATAGAAATTTGAGAACTTGAAGATAGAAGTTTGAGAACTTGAAGATAGAAGTTTGAGAACTTGAAGATAGAATTTTGAGAACTTAAGATAGAAGTTTGAGAACTTGAAGATAGAAGTTTGAGAACTTGAAGATAGAAGTTTGATAACTTGAAGATAGAAGTTTGATAACTTGAAGATAGAAGTTTGAAAACTTGAAGATAGAAGTTTGAAAACTTGAAGACAGAAGTTTGAGACCTTGGACATGTCCTGATAAGATAGAAGTTAGAAAACTTAATGATGAAAGAAAAATTCAAGGGTAAAAGAAGACGGGAACGACCAAGAGAGAAAAAATACTTCAACGGACTGACAAAAGGGATCGAAAAATGAAACAACAAGGATCGTGCAAGATGGAGAAACATGATCGCCAACACTGCTGTGGGCATGTGCCGAGATATATAATAATCTCTCTCTCTCTCTCTCTCTCTCTCTCTCTCTCTGAAGGGCAGAATGTAAGACGGGCCTGCGTGCCCAATTCTTTACCCTTGAAAAATAAAGATTTATTCTCTCTCTCTCTTTCTGTTCCATGCCATTCAGGCGTTGGTCGCCATTAATTTCCACAACCATCTATCCATTGCTCTAACTATAAGACTATTCTCTGTGTCACTCTTTTAGTCTGTTAAGTATCTTGTTTCTTTGTCTTCCTCTGACCCCTTTTCCCTTCAGTTTTCCTGCTGCTGCTAAGTGTTCCAGTTAGCCTCTTCTTAAAAACATGTCCTACAAATCTGTTCAGAAGTATGCCATAATTTCTCTCTTTTGCCCAGCCTCGCTTGCAAGCTCTACATTTGTTTTCTTGCCTGTCTCATCGTTCTTCTTACGATATTATAAATAGTAATATCATGAAGTACTTTACCAACAAAGTAATATTTAGCAATTAAAACGTTTAAGCTCGGTAACATTTGAAATAATATATTAAGTTTAAATGTTCCCCCCCCCCCCTCCAAAAAAAAAAAAATCCCATTTGTTAAATTTCCCTGATACTTTAAATTTAGTCTTTATTACGCATTTTGAAACACATTCTAACAGAGTATTCGGTGCATCCTCAACATTTATGTGTGTTTAACAGGGAGTATGGTGGAAAAATCAGTCTGGGGCTGGAGTGACAATCCACCACTTAAAGATTTAAAAGTACATTTGCGACGTTGTATAATTTCGTCACGAAATAGATTCAGCTTTTTAAACTACAGCAGTTCACATCCGGGTCTAACATACTGTAAGCGACAAGTCTAACAACAGAAAAACTTCCTAGATTAAAATGGCTTCCTAGTGGAATGCAGGTTCAGCGAATGTCTTCCCCCATCTCCGACCCCTTTTCTTCCTTAATAACCTTGCATATTATGTACTTGTAGATTGTCAGTGAAATTAGACATATTTTGGTTCTTCTAATGAAGAGCGTGCCAAGTCCGTATCAGGTTAGAGTGTTTAGATACCTCTTGCTGGGAGATAACGGGTAAAGTCCAATGGTTTCTTTTGGAGTTTGTTCTCTGATTAGAAGGCTGCGTAGAGTCTGAAGAGAACGATCAAATGTTGGGCATTGTAGGGCAGCAACTTCCATGGAATCTCATATCGAAAGGGATAAGTAATAAGGCTATGTAATTCTATCCTATTGGAATGTTGATTCAGAAATTATTATTATTATTATTGTTATTATTATAAAAATTTCCATAAACCCAGCTTTATGATTGCTAGAAAGATCTCCTTCCATAAACCCAGCTTTATGACTGCTAGAAATATCTCCTTCCATAAACCCAGCTTTATGACTGCTAGAAAGATCTCCTTCCATAAACCCAGCTTTATGATTGCTAGAAATATCTCCTTCCATAAACCCAGCTTTATGATTGCTAGAAAGATCTCCTTCCATATTCCCTATGGTGGTGGAGCCTGCTAAAGAAGTTCTGCACGCCTTCTGCTTTCCCTAGCTACATTTATGGGCTGAAAAACTAACTGCCATGACCCGCTCACACTCCGATACGATGCTGTGCTTCAACATCTTCACAATATCAGCTGCAAAGAACACCATGCTTGCAGATCCAAGGAGATTGAAGAAGAAGAAATCTAGACTAGTAAATAGTACAAGACAACGTGTATCTCAGCCTCTTCTATAGAACAAATCTTGCGGCTGGTAAGCTGTTGTTTGAAAATGTACCGGCAGCATTAATATAGAGCTTTTCCTTTCAGTTATGAAGTCATCCCTGCCAATATCTTCCCGCCCATCCAAGGCAGAGATTAAAATCAGTTCACAATACGCGCAACTAAAGGAAATATAAAGTTTCAAAGGTCAAAACTAAAAAAAAAAAAAAAATGTCGAGAGGCATGTCGGAAAGTCCAACTTTGGGGGTTAATTTTCCGCAGGCGTAGGAATACATTGTATTATAAAGTAGTACCTGATTTTGGAATATTTTATGAAGTCGCTTAGGATATAATTAGAAAAAAAAATCTGCTTATGAGCTGCGCATGTTTGGGATGTCTGGTCACGTGCAGAGGCGTAACTTGCTGTAGGTAGATGAGGCATGCGTGCCACGC
The DNA here is from genome assembly GCA_009760885.1 of Achatina immaculata. Taxonomy (NCBI): domain Eukaryota; kingdom Metazoa; phylum Mollusca; class Gastropoda; order Stylommatophora; family Achatinidae; genus Lissachatina; species Lissachatina immaculata. Next base: position 10,885,138 of record CM019708.1, read on the forward strand.
GCCAAATTTGTGGGTACGCCATTAATGTAACTGAAAAACAAACGGGTCACATTTCCTTTCCGTAAAAGTGAAAATTTTGCATTTCAGGTTCCATTCTGTGTAAAAATGGCGCCGGTTTTTTTTCTTTTAAATGTGCCCCGCACGCCAAAGAAAGATAGCTACGCCCCTGGTCAAGTTCCTGACATTTAATTAACTCAGAACTAAGGTCCACTTTTACTGGGTTTTCTCCCCTTCCGCCCTTCAGAAACATGCAGGTCATTGACGCTGGGCCACGGATGTTTGTGACTGAAAGTGCAGGCTAGCAGCCACCAAGGCAGATTAACATGAGACGTGGCAGCAGGGCCCACGAGACTGGGGTTCAAGCCCAGTGCTGCCAACAAAAATGTCTAGATTTGCCCCCCAATATATATCTAGAATTATCTAGATTTTAGAAACATTTATCTAAAAAAAAACAATTATCTGGGAAATATTTTACTGTTTAAAATAATATATAAGTGAAAATTAAAGGGTAATTTTAATTAAAAGTAATATTAATGCAGAACTAGTGATAATAATTATTTGATAAAATCTCACAAAAGCTGAATATCATCATCATCATCATCATCATGTGTACATGGGGGGGGGGGGGGAACCTAGTAAACGAAATGATGCGGAGACTTCATCTCTTGCAGATTTCTTGTAATGTGCAGCCATTGATTTCGTATCTTTGACACGTTTGGTTGAAAACTTGTAACCTCTCCAGCATTTTCCATGCTTTCATAAGCTGAATGTGATCAATAAACAACTTTTTCCTGTCAGCTGAAGAAGTTCTGGGTTAGTTTTAATTCTCAGATTTGACCAGATTCTTGGTGGCAAAAAAAACTCTTAGTGTCACCATTTGAAGGTGGAAAAGTCTTATAGGTGAGGTATTGGCGCCGAGTTATTAAAGGTGAGATATTAGAGCCGAGATACTAAGAAACTAGAGCTTTCAGAGCCATTAAGGCTCATTCCTGCAGATAAAGTTCGCCTCAATTCTTCTCTGTTCCTAATCTTCTCTCTCCAGTTGGTGACACCAATTTCTTTGATGTCCTCTTCTATGTTGTCTTTCCATCTCTGTCTTGGCCTACCCCCTTGGTCTTGTTTCCCTCACCTCTTTTGCACACATCATTTTCGTTTGTCTGTTTAAATAACGCAAGAAAATTGCAACGCTGACCTCTTCTCCTTATTTTTTTAATGCATTAACTACTTCAATTTGTAACTTTCTCATTTCTGAATCAGATCAGTGGCCGAAATATTTTTTTTTAAAATGTACAATACAAGTTTTAGAATAAGATAAAAGATATAAATTATGTTGAGCAATAAAGTAAAACGACAAGGAAGACAGGCACAATGAAAATTCTGAACTGCGGAATAGAATCGATGGAGACGGGTTAAAGTTAACTATTTTTGAAGATACGTGCGGAGATTCGTTAATGTAAAATGTATACTATTAATTGGTTGGGTTTGATTTGGGATGATTCTTATTACTTTTATTTTTGTTGCTCATTTTGTAATCTCCTTTTTAACTTCTCCACTTATTACTTCTCTCCCTCATCTCGTTTCTCACACCACGCCCCCCTCCCCCCAAATCTCACTTCTTAATCTTTTAACTTCATTCTTTATCGCCGTCTATTGGGCGTCACTACAAAAAAATAGCACTAAGATGGACATCACAGGGGAACAGAAGTAAGGGTAGACCAAAAGAGACATGGAGAAGAACAACAGAAAGGATGTTGAGCAATAGAGGGCTCACCTGGGCAAGAGCAGAAAAAAAGGCGAAGGACAGGCATTTGTGGAAAACCCTTGCGGAAGCCCTATGTGCCCTGGGCACTTAACGTTCAGAGAGAGAGAGAGAGAGAGAGAGAGATTGGGCGTCAGTGGAGATTTCTATAGTGCTCGTGGCTTAAGTCGCTGGCTTAATGTAATGAAATGGTGCCCAATGAAGTACAACTGTGACTGGAACACTCTCAGCTACCGAGCCTCTTCTGGCGATCCTATCCAGGTTCTTTTCCTCTGTCAGCTGGTGTCCATATAAGCTCCCTCACATAACCTTTGTGGCTGGAAAATGAACTTATCATCTCAGTCATTCTCTAGCTCCTCCAACAATCAATAAGTACCCAGAAGGCATACATGTGATCTAGGAAAAATAAAGAGTTGGTTTATTAACAACACCAGATACCACACACGTTTACACCAGATAACGTATAAACACACACAACAGGTCTCTCCATAGAAGTTAAACACTAGGCACGAGAAATATGAGCATGTCCTGGCCCATCAGCATGAAACAACCACAAGCAGGCCATGACACATCAGCATGAAACAACCACAAGCAGGCCATGACACATCAGCATGAAACAACCACAAGCATGTCCTGACACATCAGCATGAAACAACCACAAGCATGTCATGACACATCAGCTTGAAACAACCACAAGCATGTCATGACACATCAGCATGAAACAGCCACAAGCATGTCATGACACATCAGCATGAAACAGCCACAAGCATGCCATGACACATCAGCATGAAACAGCCACAAGCATGTCCTGACACATCAGCTTGAAACAACCACAAGCATGCCATGACACATCAGCATGAAACAGCCACAAGCATGTCATGACACATCAGCTTGAAACAACCACAAGCATGCCATGACACATCAGCATGAAACAGCCACAAGCATGTCATGACACATCAGCTTGAAACAACCACAAGCATGTCCTGACACATCAGCTTGAAACAACCACAAGCATGCCATGACACATCAGCATGAAACAGCCAAAAGCTGCACTCCAAGTGAGGGTCTTAACTATTCATTATCTCCACTAATATCCTGTCTTCTTTTAACTCTTATAATGCATCTTTATCATTAAATTAGAACTGGCTGCACTCCCTTAACACAGGAGCTAACTTGCCAATTCACGCATATCACACACACACACATACACACACACACACATATATATATATATATATATATATATATATATATATATATATATATATATATATATATGTATATATATGCAGAGACTCTGCCTGCACCCAACATATAAAACATAGAGTGCAAATATGAAATGGTTCAATGATACATAAATTAAACCATGGTGGTTCAATGATGATAATGAAAGATGAACATAGCATATCATTATAAATCAAGTGCATCAGACGCTGATGTGTCAGCAAAAACACGCGCGCCAGCCACAAAACATAGAAATCACATTCCAGTTAAACTCGTGCATACATTAAACATGATAATGAAAAGTTACAGGGATGAAAAGGTATACATTTCAACGTCTTAATTCACTAAAAACATCATCAAACACTCAACACTGAACACTTCTCACCATACATACTTACACAACTCCGCATCCGACATATAAAAACTTACATACATGAGCGTCACCAACATGAGCCGGGTTGAAACAGCACCTGGGTTCACAGCTAGACAGTCCTTGTATCCAACATTACAAATATATATTTGATAACTTCGCCAGAATCCTCAGGCATAACACGACATGATTCCCCTAGAACACGTGCTGCCGCCACGAGCTCTACACACAGACCGCTTTTTTTTCCTCAGCACATTACAACCACTGACCACACATCACGTGATCAGGTAACCACCAAACCTCCACCCACCCACCCCCCCTCACCCCACCACCAGACAACTGCGAAATTGGCCAACCCTTGACCCTCCGAAATGACAAAATTTCGAAGGACCAAGGCTAGCCCATTCCAGATTAGAGCAAGTAGGATGATTAGCATCGCAAAATATTTGTGAACAAAGCATCTTACGCATGACAGAAAGGACGCGAACGACTGAGAATCGAACCCTAGACCACAGCAGGACTCTTAACGAGCAAAGAAAAATGCGCTATCAGCTCGGTCACAAAGTATCTACAATAACTGTACACACTTCATGAACAGGATACAGAAAGCGAGACTTCTTGGTAAGCTCCCCTGCTTTGGTAACCACCCCCTCAGACTGACCATTTACAGCTGCTGGCTCTGATGTGCTTGAGTCTTGATCAGATGAGACTGTAGCTGGCTTTGATGTGCTTGAGTCTTGATCAAATGAAACTTTGGCTGGCTTTGATGTGCTTAAGCCTTGATTAGATGAGACTTTGGCTGGCTTTGATGTCCTTAAGCCTTGATTAGATGAGACTTTGGCTGGCTTTGATGTCCTTAAGCCTTGATTAGATGAGACTTTGGCTGGCTTTGATGTCCTTAAGCCTTGATTAGATGAGACTTTGGCTGGCTTTGATGTCCTTAAGCCTTGATTAGATGAGACTTTGGCTGGCTTTGATGTCCTTAAGTCTTGATTAGATGAGACTTTGGCTGGGTCTGATGTCCTTAAGTCTTGATTAGATGAGACTGGCTGGCTCTAATGTCCTTAAGTCTTGATTAAACGAGACTTTGGCTGGCTTTGGTGTCCTTAAGTCTTGATACTTGCACTAAACTTCTTCAGAACATCAATCTTTCTTCAGGACAGCAATCTTTCTTCAGAACATCAATCTTTCTTCAGGACAGCAGTCTTTCTTCAGGACAGCAATCTTTCTTCAGGACAGCAATCTTTGCTTTCCACAAGTTTAAGCTCTTCGTCTCTTATGTCCTGGCCGGCTGATCGTTGTGCTTGTGTACAAAATTCTTTGTAGAATCTCTCCTTTTTCGCATTCTACAACAAGCTGGAGAGGGGAAGGGGGTGGGGGAGAGTGGGGCAGTGACACTTATAAGGGTCATGATCAATGTTCTCTCTAAGGGTCTGAGGTCTGCGTGCAAAATGTTCAGCTCGTGTGCAAAAAAATATTGTGTGTGCAAATGTGAGTAGTAACACAATGTATACACACCACTATCACCACTACACACACACACACAACACACACACACATTGTAGAGGCGTGTACATTTAATAACAGGATAAACTTGCCGTACTTTTCAGTTACTGGTATTTAGTTAACTGCAGTTATATATATATATATATATAATATATATATATATAATATATATATATATATATATATATATATATATATATATATATATATATATATATATATATATCGATGTCTGAGTGGCGAAGTGGTTAGTGCACTGGTCTCTCATGGCGAAGGTCGGGGATTCGAATCCGGCCGGCGGCACCCCAGTCACCCAGCCGTAGAAATGGGTACCCGACTTCTTCTGGAGTTGGGGAAGGAAAGGCGGCCAGGCGTGATACTGACCATATCACCCTCTAGTGTGCTGATAGGTCAAGGAAAATATGGGCACTAACACCATATCCCTATGTGCCTCTAAGGCATGACAGGGTTACCTTTACTTTTTTTTTTACTATATATATATATATATATATATATTTAAATAATAGAGAAATGCAGAGAGTTTAATGTGAATCTGTATTTATCCTTTATAGACTACTCAAAGGCATTTGATTGTGTACAACACCAGAAACTTTGGGAAATAATGGGATTTCCAACACATTTGATACAATTACCATCACTGCTGTATCTAGACCAACAAGCAGCAGTAAGAATAAATGGTGAAACAACAACTTAGTTTGCCATAAAACAAGGGGTCCGTCAGGGCTGCATATTGTCGCCTTACTTATTTAACTTGTATACTAAAAATATAACGAGGAATGTTATAGAAGATGTAGACAAAGAATATTACGATGCCATAACAATTGGTGGTTATGAAATACCAGAGATTAGATATGCTGATGACACAGTATTACTGTCTACAACACAACAAAGGAATGGAAAAACTAATTATGTCAGTCCGTAAGAACAGCGAAGAGCAGAACCTCTATCTTAGTGCAAAGAAAACTAAATTGATGACAACTGACAAAACAAACAAGGCAGCTGAAATATGTATCAATGAGGAAAAACTGGAAGAAGTGGAGAGTTTTGAATATCTTGGATCACTACTAACTAATAATGGAGATACAATGAGGGAAATTAAAAGGAGGACATCTATCGCTCTTCGGAAAGTAAAACAAATAAAGAATCTGTGGAGAGGAGCAGACAGAACCACAAAAATAAGATTTTTAAGGGTATGCATCTTTCCCATCGCAACATATGCCTGTGAGACCTGGACACTTAACAAAACAGCTGAGAAGCACATAAATGCCTTTGAATGTAAATGCTACAGAAGAGTTCTCCAAATATCGTGGACACAAAAAAAGAACAAATATATCTATACTACAAGAGCTTAATATTGAAGAAGGCTGGCTAGTAAAGAGGATTCAAGAAAGAAAACTTAAATATTTTGGACACATTAAACGTCATGATAATCTTGAGAAGACCGTCTTGGAAGGAAACTTAAGGGGAAAAAGAAAGAGAGGAAGACCAAGGCGAAGATGGCTGCAAGACATCGTTGATGATCTGCAAATGGATGCATCAGCAGCAGGCCATCTTTCTCACAACCGAGAGGCCTACAGGAATGCTGTTAGGGAGGCAAAGTTCCGCAAGTGACATGCAAATGAATGAATGAATGAATGAACATATATGATTTCTTTGTTTACTTATTCAGTGTCAGTAGTTGCTTATTTACATAGTTGTTTATCCTATCATATTCGACTTATTATGGGTTCACTGAAACATAATCCCACAGTGGATTTACTATCCACAGCGATAGTTAATCTACTGCTGTTTATATAAAAAAACAGGACAGCTCTAATGTTGGTGGTCACGACTGTCATGGTGTTTGTGATGTCCGTGACATGTCGACATACCAGAACATGATGTGGTCAGTGCCAGGTCTGACTTCTTCCTCTTCCTCAAACGCAAGAAAATCCAGTCTCTGGGACGAGTTTTGTGGGACCTCCTCCCTTAATTATTATCTATTTTGTTTTTATCAGCTGCCTTAATTCCCTCTCTCTCTCTTTCTCTCTCTCTATCTCTTTCTCTCTCTCTCTTTCCCTTTCTCTCTCTTTCTCTCTCTCACGTATCAAAATACTGCCTCTTAAGAACAGATTCCTCTTCAAACAAGCCAAGTTGGTACATCAAATTCTTTCACGGCATGCCCCGCCTTATCTATGGAAACTTTTAAAATTCAGCCCAAAGTGCAGCCAACGCTTGAAAAACATAACTCTTCCAAAACCTAGACTTGACCTTTACAAGAAAAGCTTTACTTATTCTGCTGTTGATCTTTGGAATGCCCTCCCGTCCTGCATAAAGAATATAAACTATACTCTTTCCTACACCTACAAACTTTTCAAATAACTATTTGATGTGGACTACATGCCTCCATGAATCGTAAAACTTAAAAAGTTATTTTAGACTGCTCTTACAGACACCGAACTCAGTTAATTGTTTATTCTGAATAGTAATGAAATTTTGTTTGGTAGATAGTCATTTTTATGTGTCTGTAGTTACTTTATTATTAATTATGTTTGTTATATGAGCAGCATATTTGTAGAATGCCTGGAACAGAGTGAAAGTTGTATGATAAAGGGTAGAATGTCAATCGGGGCTGCCTGCCCAGTTCTTAACCCTTTTGAAATAAAGATCAGTCAATCTCTCTCTCTCTCTCTCTCTCTCTCTCTCTCTCTCTCTCTCTCTCCCCATCCCATCATTGAAACAAGAGGAGCCTTAATTAACCCGGAGCGATGTACCCCCTCCCCTGCATGCTGATCTCATTAGGTCCGGAAGGAGGTACCCTTCCTTATAATCAAGTTAACTAAAACGCGTCAGACCCACAACCAACCACATGAGAAGCCAGTGGACTATCCACCTTCGCTACCGAAGAGCTATGGAGTTTTATTAGTTTTTCTCCTTTCCACTAAAGTCCAGACCTCCCCCCCCCCCCCAAAAAAAAAAAAATCCGAGACTTGTAATGAATACGAGAATGCAGGAAAAGATTGTAGATCAAACCAGGCGCGCCCAAGCTTCGATTTAACTCTCTGACAGTTTTATTACTGTGCCTTTTAAGTGTAATATTACCACGCCATACATCTTTCAGGGGATCACCTATCCTCACAGCAGTTATAATCACATTTCAAAGGCCTCCTCGTCTCTGTATTATCGCTGTAATCTCTTTCGGCTCTTTTAGTGCCTCGTTCGCCCCCCCCCCCAACCTCTCCTCCCCCAGGGTCTCATCTTCTTTCAACGGTAACTTTAGACATGAACAAGGAAGTAATTCTGTAAGTTCTTATTTTACCCAAGAACTCCAGAAAGTCTAGAACAATTTACGTTTACCTCTAATATAATCGATCCTCCTCCTTTACTCCTCCTCCTCCTCCTCCTCCTCATTGCCTTAGTTACACTATCTGGGGTAAAGGCCGTCAACAACGGCTCTCCATTCATTTCTGTATAGGCATATTTACCATCAAAGTCTAAATTAGTTTAATCTAAAGTATGACTTGATTCCTCTCCGTGTTTCTAGTTTAATCTAAAGCATGACTTGATTCCTCTCCGTGTTTCTAGTTTAATCTAAAGCATGACTTGATTCCTCTCCGTGTTTCTAGTTTAATCTAAAGCATGACTTGATTCCTCTCCGTGTTTCTAGTTTAATCTAAAGCATGACTTGATTCCTCTCCGTGTTTCTAGTTTAATCTAAAGCATGACTTGATTCCTCTCCGTGTTTCTGTAACTCTTCAGTTTTGTTTTTTTTAATATATATACAGGGACCAGGTCGTTGGCCTATCCCCCAACCTCCTTAGTCGCCTCTTACGACATGCCTGGAAGGTGGCAGTGGTCCTATTCTTTTCTCCCCCAGGAGAGCAGGTAACCACACCGGCGCTACTGGCCTGCTATATTGTTCCGAGACATGGGTTATGACCAAGACAACACAACCGAGGATACAAACATTCATCAAAAACTGTTTAAGGAGGATTTTTAACACTAAATGGCAGGACAAGATCAGGAACGAGGAGGTCTGGGAAAGGACAAGACAAGAACCTATGAACATGCAAATCATGTCTAGGAAGTGGAGGTGGAATGACCACACTCTGAGGGAACCCGACACCAGAATAGCAAGACAGGCACTGACGTGGAATCCTCAATGAAATTGAAAAAAGAGGAAGACCTAGACTTACTTGGAGAAGAGAAAATTATGACAGTGCTCAGAGACAAGGGATACGCATGGAAGGAAGCAGAAAATAATTCCAAGAACAGGGATGACTGCAGAGCCTTTATCCGTGGTCTATGCCCTCAAGGGAGTGAAAGGCGATGATAATGATGATGATGACTTGATTGTTGTATTTATTATATTGCTGTTCCAAAAATGTGTGAGTTTATAATGAATGCGAGCATCTAATAAAGTTTATTTCATGTAGCTGCATAAAGCAGAATGTGGAGTGTATGGAAAGAAAGGGTTTATTAATTATTTACATATTCATTTTTTTCATGCATATTATGTTCAGTAACAAATACTGAATATCTGTGACTGAATAAAAGTCTTATGATGAAGGGCTGAATGGTAGATGAGCCTGCGTGCCCAATTCTTAACTCTTTAAAAAAGTCTGTTCGTTCTTTCCTGGGCTGTTTCTTCTATCCATCTCCAGGTGTAGTCGATCTTTTTGATCTCCGCTTCAAGACTCCTTTGCCAGGTGTTTCTATCTCTTCCTTGTTTCCTCAGCAGATAAAGCAGAGACCAAAAAGATCGGCTACATCTGGAGACAGAAGAAGGTTCCAGGTGAGAGCCTGTCTGGTTATGGTTATATAATCAAATAAAGGGGAGAGAAAAAAAATTCATGTAAAATAGGTAACTCTCGGGTCCTAGTTATTACTGCAACATGTGCGTAGTTTTAATGGTTAGAGATACCAAAGTGGGAGACTGTTTTGGTCAGTTTCCGTCGCTGGGATTGAGATGAAACTTGTGAGTCTAAGCATCAGACTGAGGGGAACTGAGTTCGTGTGCTTGCTCGTGCGAGCGCTTGAATAACCCACACTTGCCTTGCTCTAGACGCAGACTGTAACTAAACAGTAGGGAGTGAAGACGCTGTCGGACGAGGCAATCAACGACCCATAGCAGATAAATGCTAGCGTCAGTGTTGGTGAACAAATGCTGACCAAGACCCTGTCCCACCTCTACGCTGGTACCCCCAGTAACAGGCCTAGCCTGGCTAATGGGTCAAGGATCGCCTTAGTCCCCATGGTGGTGGAGTCTGTTAAAGAGGCATTGCAAGCCCCCTGCCTTTTAGCTGTACCCCGGGACTGAAAAAGTAGCCACCATAACCCGCTCCCACGCCAATACTATGCTGTAAATCAACACCTCCACAGTATCGGCTGCAAACAACACCAGCTCGCAGTTACAGGGAGATAGCACAAGACAAGACAGTAAACAGTCTAAGTTACTTATTCAATAGTAGCATCGTCGCCAAATCGTTGCTTTCTCAGTCTTGAGTTCAAGTCTCACATGCCCGGTCAATTAGAAGAAATAAAAATAGGCCACTTCCAAGAACCCTTTCAGCAGCCGAAGATAATCATTTGTGTTCTTTTCTGAGGCCCAGAATCTGGCTCTGTGGAGAGCGCAAGATCTACAGTCTGGAGATTGTTTAACACGCCCGAGGAGGAGGATTTTGTAGATGACCTTGTAGCCTGTAATATTCTGTTTGGAATCTGAAGATTGTGGTTTGTTGTCACCAAAAAAAAAAAAAAAAATCTCTTTCTTGTCGAGTTCCTCTTTCTTTAAAATTATTATTCTGGCTCAGTTTTCTTCACAAATTTCGTTTCAGTCAAAGTTAATTTTTCTGGAATCACTGGATCTACAAGCACTCTTGTACGATTCTTTTTTTTTTCAATGAGTACAAATAAAAGCAATAAGCAAATGAATTATGTAATTTCACTGGATGAATAATCAACAACTTCAGACTCAAAAACTGGAAATGATAGTTGGAAGTGCCAGTGGAGTAATGTCCTGCTTTCAGGGGAAAATGGTGCGTCATATTAAACTAAAAATTCGCTACAGCTTTCGTGTTAGGAGGGTAGAAATGCACCCTCTCACCTCCCCTGCATCCCACCCCCTCTCCGCCCATATCACCACCATCACTCAGATCCTAGCTCTCTTCCTCGAGTCATGCCGTTTTGATATCCTGGCTCGTCCAAACAAAAACTATTCTCATACGCCAAGAAGTTCATTTCCACATTGACAGCCTCACCTCCCTCAACATACACCCTCCCATAAGTTAACAACAGCCTCACCTCCCTCAACATACACCCTTCCACAAATTAACAACAGCCTCACCTCCCTCAACATACACCATTCCACAAATTAACAACAGCCTCACCTCCATCAACACATACCTTTAAACACAAGTTAACAACAGCCTCACCTCCCTCAACATATACCCTTCCACAAATTAACAACAGCCTCACCCCCCTCAACATACACCCTTCCACAAATTAACAACAACCTCACCTCCCTCAACACATACCTTTAAACACAAGTTAACAACAGCCTCACCTCCCTCAACATACACCCTTTCACAAATTAACAATAGCCTCACCTCTCTCAACACATACCTTTAAACACAAGTTAACAACAGCCTCACCTCCCTCAACATACACCCTTCCACAAATTAACAACAGCCTCACCTCCCTCAACACATACCTTTAAGCACAAGTTAACAACAGGCTAACCTCCCTCAATATACACCCTTCCACAAGTTAACAACAGCCTCACCTCCATCAACATACATCCTCCCACAAGTTAACAACCGCCTCACCTCCCTCAGCATACACCCTTCCACAGGTTAACAATAGCCTAACCTCCCTCAACATACACCCTTCCATAAGTTAACAACAGCCTCACCTCCATCAACATATACCTTTTCACACAAGTTAACAACAGCCTCACCTCCCTCAACATACACCCTTCCACACAAGTTAACAACAGCCTCACCTCCATCAACATACACCCTTCCATATGTTAACAACAGGCTCACCTCCCTCAACATACACCCTCCCATAAGTTAACAACAGCCTCACCTCCCTCAACATACACCCTCCCATAAGTTACCAACAGCCTCACCCCCCTCAACATATACCCTTCCATAAGTTAACACAGCCTCACCGCCCTCAACATATACCCTCCCATAAGTTAACAACAGCCTCACCGCCCTCAACATAACCCTCCCATAAGTTAACAACAGCCTCACCGCCCTCACCATACACCCTCCCATAAGTTAACAACAGCCTCACCTCCCTCAACATATACCCTTCCATAAGTTAACAACAGTCTCACCTCCCTCAACATACACCCTTCCACAAATTAACAACAGCCTCACCTCCCTCAACACATACCTTTCCACACAAGTTAACAACAGCCTCACCTCCCTCAACATACATCCTTCCACAAGTTAACAACAGCCTCACCTCCATCAACATACATCCTCCCACAAGTTAACAACAGCCTCACCTCCCTCAACATATACCCTTCCATAAGTTAACAACAGTCTCACCTCCCTCAACATACACCCTTCCACAAATTAACAACAGCCTCACCTCCCTCAACATACATCCTTCCACAAGTTAACAACAGCCTCACCTCCATCAACATACATCCTCCCACAAGTTAACAACAGTCTCACCTCCCTCAACATACACCCTTCCACAAGTTAACAACAGCCTCATCTCCATCAACATACACCCTCCCACAAGTTAACAACAGCCTCACCTCCCTCAACATACACTTATCCACAAGTTAACAACAGCTTCACCTCCATCAACATACACCCTTCCACAAGTTAACAACAGCCTCACCTCCCTCAGCATACATCCTTCCACAAGTTAACAACAGCCTCACCTCCCTCAACATACACCCTTCCACAAGTTAACAACAGCCTCAATTCCCTCAACATACATCCTTCCACAAGTTAACAACAGCCTCACCTCCCTCAACATGCACCCTTCCACAAGTTAACATCCGCCTCACCTCCATCAACATATCCTCCCACATGTTAACAACAGTCTCACCTCCCTCAACATACACCCTTCCACAAGTTAACAACAGTCTCACCTCCATCAACATATATCCTCCCACAAGTTAACAACAGCCTCACCTCCATCAACATATATCCTCCCACAAGTTAACAACAGTCTCACCTCCATCAACATACATCCTTCCACACGTTAACAACAGCTTCACCTCCATCAACATACACCCTTCCACAAGTTAACAACAGCCTCACCTCCCTCAGCATACATCCTTCCACAAGTTAACAACAGCCTCACCTCCCTCAACATACACCCTTCCACAAGTTAACAACAGCCTCAATTCCCTCAACATACATCCTTCCACAAGTTAACAACAGCCTCACCTCCCTCAACATGCACCCTTCCACAAGTTAACATCCGCCTCACCTCCATCAACATATATCCTCCCACATGTTAACAACAGTCTCACCTCCCTCAACATACACCCTTCCACAAGTTAACAACAGTCTCACCTCCATCAACATATATCCTCCCACAAGTTAACAACAGCCTCACCTCCATCAACATATATCCTCCCACAAGTTAACAACAGTCTCACCTCCATCAACATACATCCTTCCACACGTTAACAACAGTCTCACCTCCATCAACATATATCCTCCCACAAGTTAATAACAGCCTCACCTCCATCAACACATATCCTCCCACAAGTTAACAACAGCCTCACCTCCCTCAACATACACCCTTCCACAAGTTAACAACAGCCTCATCTCCCTCAACATACACTTATCCACAAGTTAACAACCGCCTCACCTCCCTCAACATACACCCTTCCACACAAGTTAACAACCGCCTCACCTCCCTCAACATACACTTATCCACAAGTTAACAACAGCCTCATCTCCCACAACTTACACCCTTCCACAAGGTAACAACAGAGCAAGAAAAGTGCAAGTGAAGTATTTATTTTATAATCGACACAGTCTCGGGTTTCTGTGTTTCCTTCATTTGCTCAAATATCCTGTCCGCACTCTAACAGATAATTTAAATACGAACTTAACTGAAAAAAGTGTGGGCGCCCGGAGGTTATATATTTGGCTGAAGTTTCCGAACCATTTAACGTCTTTTTTCTTCAAAGGCTGTGAATAATTAAACACACAGACGTGTCTCTGACACCCGTCCCTTCAAGGTGAACTTTCATCCAGGGCAATCAATCAACACAGTTATAGCACTAGTATTATAAGTGAATATATGTCTGCATGTACGTGCGTATATGACAAGTATATATATATATATATATATATATATATATATAATAAGTAAAAGTAGTTTAAAGTATGGATTGATTGCTGTATTTTTTAAATTATTGCTTTTCTATAAATCTTAGTTTTGAATGAATGTAAGAATGTAAGTTTATTTCACGCTGTTGCATAAATCAGAGTGTGGTATATGATATCGATATGAGATTAGTTTATTATTTATTTATGTAATCATTTAATGTGTCTTCATGTTTATTATGCTCATTACCAAATGCTGAATGACTGTGACTGAGTGAAAGCTGTATGATGAAGGGCAGAATATTAGACGGGCCTGCGTGCCCAATTCTTAACCCTTTGAAAATAAAGTTCGTTCATTCGTATTATACAATTACTTGTGTCAGACAAAATGCAGTTTTTTTGAAACATCAAAGCCCAAGACAAACGTAAAAAAAAAAACAAAACAAAACAAAAACAAATCAGTGATTACCAGAAATAAATCTAGCGAAAGAAACATGGAGGTTAGATAAAAATTCCAACGAACAGATGGAAATTGAACTTCGTGTCGGAATCTTTGATCAATCAGAAACAGTTCAATTAATCACAGGGAAAGCTTTCCAGGTAATTTCCCATCCATTACACGTAATAGTAGTGCCCTTAGTAACTTGAACACGTAAATTTATTAGCAGGAAAGCTGTGGTTAACAAAAATATCCAGTACACGACTTAGCGTCGCTTTACATCAGCAAACAAAATAATTCTTAGTAATGAAGAAAATAAACTAAAGCTGAATACGACATGATGAAAATAAACTAAAGCTGAATACGACATGATGAAAATAAACTAAAGCTGGATACGACATGATGAAAATAAACTAAAGCTGAATACGACATGATGAAAATAAACTAAAGCTGAATACGACATGATGAAAATAAACTAAAGCTGGATACGACATGATGAAAATAAACTAAAGCAGGATAGGACGTGAAGAAATTAAACTAAAGCTGAATACGACATGGAAAGAAAAACTAAAGCTGAATACGACATGAAAAAAATAAACTAAAGCTGAATACGACATGAAAAAAAAATGAACTAAAGCTGAATACGAAGTGAAGAAAATGAATTAAACTAAAACCATCCACAGAGGAAACTTAAACTTCTCTTGCCTTGCTTCACCGGCAGTTCCTTCACTCTGCAGTTATAAATAATTGCTTAACAAGTGCTCACATAAAGGCAACAAACAGATCAATTTTAAAAAAAACTCATAGATCACAAGAGCACACCTACTCCATCGACCAGGCCTGGACTGTTTATATGTAAAATGTGAGTTGAAAGAGGCGTGGCCATTAAGAAACGAGATTGATGATGTAATTGAAATGAAAATTTTAACGAAGAAAACGTATATTTAACTCCTTTCTCACGCGCTGTACACATTCCTGCATCTCTGTAACTCTGCTTCCCGGTCTTTCAGCTACTAAAATAAAGCAGTGCTACAGTTTATCTTTCTTCCCTTAGGTAGCTGCTGTAGACAGTTTATCTTCCTTCACTTAGGTAGCTGCTGTAGATAGTTTATCTTCCTTCACTTAGGTAGCTGCTGCAGATAGTTTATCTTCCTTCACTTCAGCAGATAGTTTATCTTCCTTAAATTCACCTTGGTAGCTGATGTAGATAATTTATCTTCCTTCACTTAGGTAGCTGTAGTAGATATTTTATCTTCGTTCACTTAGGTAGCTGCTCCAGATAACAGACTTTTAATGGCTAAGCCAACCATCTTTCACTTGGTTTAACCTGATTAACTTAATCCCGGTGACCAGAACTGACCGAAAACTGTCATTCTGGGTCGACAGCTGAGGTGAATCTTTTCTAACTTGGAGAGTATACCTTGATTCGTCTGATTCATGTCACGTGATCACCTATCTCCAGAAATACTCGCCTGTTCGACTGATGCTGGTCCGCGTCTGTCCTCGTTTTACAGGTCCGCAGCTTTTGTTGTAAATTTCGATTATCTTATTTGTGTACACAGTCTTTACAAAGGCTGGTCTTTGTTCATAATTCCCAATCAGTCAGTCTATAACGTAATGCTCGTTCGGCCAACCATACTTTAAACTACAGGTCTTGGAGAAAATAATATTAATGCGAATACATTGAGCCACAGAAGACTACGTAAGCAAAGAATGATATCTGTAAATTTTGTACTTGAATCTGTCAATTTGTTTTAGTTGTGTGCCATCGCTGGTAATGCTACATTTTGGTGGTATTCTTTTCTTTGAGATGACCATCACTGCAGTCTTATTTTTATTCACGCTGAGACCTTTGCTTTTATTTTCACGAACCACGATGTCCGGAAGAGCCTGTAGCTTCTCTTCACTTTTAACAATCACAACTGTGTCGTCTGCATATCTTAAGTTGTTAAAGTTGTACCCGTCAACTGATATTCCTGGCAAGTTCTCTGTATTTCTCATTATGTTTTCGCTGTACAAGGAGAAGAGGTCAGGAGATAGAACACATCCTTGTCCAGCTCCCAATTTTATGTCTTGGAATGCTCCTATTTGGTTCTCAACCTTCATTGCTGCTGATTGCTGCCAGTATATGTTTTTGATGAGTTTCAGATCTTTCCCATCTATGTTGTTGTCTTCCAGCACTCTTATAATTTCTGTGTGTTTCACTTTATGGAATGCTTTACAGTAGTATATGAATCATAAATATAGGTCCGTCTTTACTTCTATTGATCTTTCCATCAGTGTTATATATATGGCAATACTTGTGTCTTTTTCTTCGACGAAGCCACACTGTTCTTCAGCGATTTCTGGTTTTATTTTGCCCCTGACTCTTCTCATGACAATACGAAGCAGGATTTTGGTAACATGGCTCATAAGACTAATGGTTCGATGGTTTTCACATTCAACTGCACCTTGTTTCTTTGGTAGGGCAATGAAAACTGATTGCAAAAGATCTGATGGGACATAGTTACTGTTGTAGATGTCATTCAGCAATCTGGTAATTATTTCTATGCTAAGCTCTCCTAATGCTTCCAATTCTTCCTTGGTGATTTTATCTGGTACTGGTGCTTTGTTGTTCTTCATGTGTTTGATGGCTTCTTCCACTTCTGCTTTTAATATGGGAGGCCCTTCATTATTATTTCGTATATCTATTTCGCCTCTATTGTCCTCATATTCTCTAATGTATTCGCTCCATCTTGCCATTATTTCATCTCTGTCCATTATTGTATGCCCCTCCTTTGACTTCAGGCAACCAGTCTTTTGGTATGTCCTTTTGTTTGTTAACTCCTTTATTTGTGTGTACATATCTCTTGCGTTTCCATG
Organism: Achatina immaculata; assembly: GCA_009760885.1. Lineage (NCBI taxonomy): Eukaryota > Metazoa > Mollusca > Gastropoda > Stylommatophora > Achatinidae > Lissachatina > Lissachatina immaculata. The sequence continues at coordinate 10,902,612 of CM019708.1, forward strand.
ATGGTGCGTTTCTATTTCATTACATTTCTTATTTAGCCTCTCTTCTTTAGCTTTATTGCATTTGTGTCTTATTTCTTTATTTATTTTGTCATATTTATCTTTATCTTCCTTAAGACTTCTTCTTCGATCCATTAGTTGCAAAATTTCTTCTGTCATCCACCCCTGTTTAGCATATCATTTATTTGGAGGTAGGTTTTCGACAGATGCCTGCTGAACAGAGTCTTTAAGCATATTCCATTGTTCATCAATCGTTTCAGTCTTCTATTATACTTATTATGTACTATGATCCTATATTGTTCTAGTATTGCATTATCTTTCAGTAACAGGTCTCTATCTAGTTCCTTTGTTTTTAGCTGCTACATTTAACCTCTTTAGCCTGATTCTCACTTTTCCTACAACTATGATGTGGTCACTGTTGCAGTCTCACTTGGTCTTGTTTTCACGGATATTAGTGAGTTCCTGAATCTTCTGTTGATCATAATGTAATCTGTCTGGTTACGTATGTTATTATTTGGGCTTTTCCTTGTCCATAGTCACCTTTGGTGTTGTTGAAACAAAGTATTTCCTATTATCATCAACATCTCTCCTCTTGTATTTCCGATACCTAGTCCATACTTGCCTGGTAGCTTCATTGTCTTGTTCAGTCCCTACTTTCGCTTTTAAATCACCCAGCACAAAGTTTACTTCCCATGATTTGCACTAGTTCATTCCCATGTCCAGATTGTTGTAAAATTCTTTTATCACATTATCAGAGCTTTCTGAAGTTGGTGCGTATACTAGGATGAGATTTGTGTCTATTGGGTGGCTCTGTAATTTAACCATTAACACTCTGTCCGATATGCACCAGAAACCTTTCGCTGTTCTTGCTGTCTTCTTATCTAATATTATGCCAAATCCACTTCTACGCTGGGTTCCCCTGAATATATTATTCTGAAGTCTTTATTATCTCTACTTCCTGCTCCAGTCTATCTCATTTCACATAAACCAAGGATGTTAATTTCCATTCTTTTCATTTCTTGTTTGATGTTTTCCAGTTTTCCAAGTTCTGTTAGTGTTCTAATGTTCCATGTTGCAATTACTGTGGTGTTACTTGTGTTTTCTTTGCGTACAATAGTTGGATGACAATCTGGTATCACCTGTCGCATGTGATAGTCCCTACATGACGAGGTGGTTCCGCTGGAATCCCCATTAACGTCGTTATGATTCAAAGAATTGTGGATTGTCATGATTGTTCTAGGAAATGTACAATGTTGGTTTCCTCTTGCCTTCCACCGGTTTGTTTATGGTTTACTCCACTAGCCTTTGATTCTGCCCAGAGCCTACCCTACAAGACAGCAGGAGGTTTGAAATCAGAGTTTTCATTCTCCTAGATGAGCTACAAAGATATGCAAGATAAAATAAACAAGCTAACTCAGAATGCAAACAACATAGGACTAAAGATCAACGTAGGAAAGACAAAGTTAATAAAGCAAAATGTGAACAACAGAAATGTACTCAGAGTAGATAGCAAGTTAGTGGAGGAGGTCAACGAATTTGTATACCTTGGCAGTAGAGTAGTAGAAAATGGAGATAGCACAGAGGACATCAACAGCAGACTTACTAGAGCAAACCAGGCTTTTGCAGTCCTGCAGACTATATGGAAATAAAAAAAAACTAAGCATAAATATGAAAATCAGGATATTTAAGAGTAATGTTCTAAGTGTACTACTCTATGGAAGTGAATGCTGGAAAATCACCAAAACCATAGAAAACAAGTTAACTTCTTTCCAGACTAAATGTTTACGAAGAATTAGAAAAATATTTTGGCCAAACACCATAAGAAATAACATCTTACTGGCAGAAATGCAGATGAAGCCACTAACAACAATTATTGAGGAAAGACGCTGGCGATGGTTGGGACATGTGCTCCGAATGACTGACAACTCACTACCAAAAATACCACTAAGATGGACACCACAGGGGAACAGAAGTAAGGGTAGACCAAAAGAGACATGGAGAAGAACAACAGAAAGGATATTGAGCAATAGAGGGTTCACCTGGGCAAGAGCAGAAAAAAAGGCGAAGGACAGGCATTTGTGGAAAACCCTTGCGGAAGCCCCATGTGCCCTGGGCACTTAAGGTTCAGAGAGAGAGATGAACTACAAACCAAGACTAACGAGTCTCATCTACCCGAAATGTCCGGTTTTCAGGCGCCAGATACTCGCCTTTCGCCCCTTCTCCTGTCAGTTTAAACAGTTCCGAACGAGAAGGCCAGGAGCTGGACTTGGACTGCAGAGGGTATTCGAAACGAACGCATTGGAGACATTTAATTGGAGTGGAGGGCGTATCCTCCACCCCACCTCCGGATATTACAGTCCTTAGATTCAAGTACTTAGGAACAATTATAACAGCTAATGGAAAATGTCACAACGAAATAAAAAAGCAGACGTGCTCAAGCCAAGTCAGCATTACAAAATAAATGAGAAACATCTTGTGCAACAGATCGCAATATCAATGGAAACAAGATTCTGAGTACTTAAATGTTACATCGCGGCAATTTTGTTTTATGGATGTGAAGCATGGTCTATGAATAAGAGAGTACAGCGAGAAATGGAGGCCATGGAAATATGGTTTATAAGAAGGATGTTGAAGGTACCATGGGCAGCTAAGAAAACCAACGAAGAAGTCTTAAGAGAGGCTAGAGTTAAAAGGCAAATTATAGCAAAGATCAGAGGCAGACAAGCAAGATTTGTAGGACATTCTCTGAGAAGAGGAAAATTGGAACACACTGTGGCAAATGGGAAAAAAAAACTGAGGGAAGAAGAGACAGAGGAAGACAGAGAGAGAAGTTACTGGATGGGCTGTCAGTGTGGCTAGGAAGAAAGTCACCGGCGGATCTCAGAATGAAGTCTAAAGACAGGGAATTGTGGAGAGAAATGATCGCCTACGCCACGCGGCACGGCACTTGATTGATTGATTGAAATTTTGTACAGAGCAGCAGTTATAAAAACAAACTTATAATGCTACATTGCTTGGGACTTAAACTGATAACGGACATAAACAGAAGATTAAGTTGCTGCTGGATACTGGGATACTGTTCATTACACCCGGGGCATGCCCATAACTGTTCTGCATTCGATCTGAGGATGTCCTTTAATGTTGTGTTACCGGATCTGTGTTGGTTGTAAATGGCCCGTGTTCTAGCGCACAACAAGGATTCTCTTCCTCTGATAACGTGTAAGTCAGTGGGGTCGTAGTGGTATGTACTTAAAGGAAAGGGTTTTTTTTTAAAGCGATAATTCTTGGATTTGCTGGTTGAAAGATTGATATATGTCTTGTTTGTCCACTCTGATATTTTTATCTGGGTTAGCCTTGCCTGTAAATTGATCAGATCTTTCGTTACCAACAACGCTGGATTGCCCTGGATAGAATATCCATGTGATGTTTTAGATTTGTATATGGATATTATATCCAACCACTCGTTCTAATAGTGCAGTGTTCTTTTGCTCAGAAGATTTGATAGATAAGAATATTTGATCAAGACGAAGACGAAGAAAGTACGTATCTTTTTCTTTCTACGGTAATGTATGGTCAGCACTGAAGGTTAACAGAAAGTAGAAGCATATTAGAAGGAAGCACTATATTCCTCTGTATGAAGAGTAGGAACTTTTGAAAAGAAGTTACATTTTTGTTTTTGTTTACAACGCTATCAATGGTCGAGGGTTCGAATCCCCAGCTGAGCGAGATTTTTTTTTTCCGACTAATACGGCCCCGAGGTCGACACAGGCTCGTAAAATGTGTTATCAGAAAAAATCTGGGAAGGAAAGGCAGCGAGGAAAGGAACTGGCCACCCTACCTCATAAACTGATGGCCCAGCACAATGAGGTCTTTAATGCCTCATCCCCTACGGCATTTATTATACGACTACCTACCTACCTACCTACCTACCTACCTACCTACCTACCTACCTACCTACCTACCTACCTACCTACCAACCTACCTACCTACCTACCTACCTACCTGTCTGCCTACCTACATACCTACCTACCTACCCTACATACCTACCTACCTACCTATCTACCTAATACCTGCCTACCTACTTACTTACCTATCTACCTACCTACCCACCTACCTACCCTACATACATACCTACCTACCTATCTACCTAATACCTGCCTACCTACTTACTTACCTATCTACCTACCTACCCACCTACCTACCCTACATACATACCTACCTACCTACCTACCTACCTATCATACATACATACCTACCTACCTACCTACCTGCCTACCTACTTACCTACCTACCACCTACATACCCTACCTACCTACCTACCTACCCTACATACATACCTACCTACCTACCTTACATACATACATACCTACCTACCTACATGCCTACCTACCTATCTACCTACCTACCTGCCTACCTACCTAACTACCTACCTACCTACCCACCTACCTACTCTACATACATACCTACCTACCTACCTGCCTACCTACCTACCTACCTGCCTACCTACATACCTACCTACCTACCTGCCTGCCTGCCTACCTACCTACCTACCCTACATACATACCTACCTACCTACCTACCTGCCCACCTACCTACCCTACATACATACCTACCTACCTACCTGCCTACCTACTTACCTACTTACCCACCTACCTACCCTACATACATACCTACCTACCTACCTACCTACCTATCCTACATACATACCTACCTACCTACCTATCCTACATACATACCTACCTACCTACCACCTACCTACCCTACATACCTACCTACCTACCCTACATACATACCTACCTACCTACCCTACATACATACATACCTACCTACCTACCTGCCTACCTACCTATCTACCTACCTACCTGCCTACCTACCTAACTACCTATCTACCTACCCACCTACCTACCCTACATACCTACCTGCCTACCTGCCTACCTACATACCTACCTGCCTACCTGCCTACCCTACATACATACCTACCTACCTACCTACCTGCCCACCTACCTACCCTACATACATACCTACCTACCTATCTACCTGCCTGCCCACCTACCTGCCTACCTACATACCTACCTGCCTACCTACCTACCTACCTGCCTACCTATCTACCTACCCTACATACATACCTACCTGCCTACCTACCTACCTACCTGCCCACCTACCTACCCTACATACATACATACCTACCTACCTACCCACCTACCTACCCTACATACATACATACCTACCCACCTACCTACCCTACATATACATACATACCTACCTACCTACCTACCTGCCTACCTACCTACCTGCCTACCTACCTACCTACCGTCAGTGCAGAAAAAAAAATCAGTTTTCCTGGACTATTTTCTAACAATGAAGACGCTGTGCTATTACTGCAGGTTTGGGTGAGTGTCTAGCCAGACAGATGCTAAAGCTCAATCATGAATGATGGACCGAGCACGGCCCAGGGCAGTGCCATTGGGGCACAGTGAAGATCATTCATGAGACTCGACCAGGTTCTACCGGTGGCCTAGATGTTTTGAAATATGTATGTGTATATATATGTGTGCTATTTGTGCGTGTATATATGTATATATATGTATATGTGTATATATGTGTGTATATATGTATGTGTATATGTCGGTCTTCATTGATTCCCACAACCATCTATTCCTTTGCTCTTTCTTTGTATAAGCGACCGCGCTCTGTGCCACTCATTTAGTCCATCAAGTATCTTGTTTCTTTGTCTTCCTCTGCCCTTTTGTCCCTCCAGTTTTCTTGCTGCCATTAAGTGTTCCATTTTGCCTCTTCTTAAAGCATGTTCTACTGTCCTATAAATCTGGACTGTCGTGTTCTGAATTTTGCCATAATTTCTCGCTTGTGCCCAGCCTCGCTTAGAACCTCCTCATTTGTTTTCTTGGCTGTCCATGGTATTCTCATCATTCTTCTTAGGAACCACAACTCTGCTACTTCCAGTAGATTTTGAGTGCTCTTGGTTACTGTCCCTGCTTCGCATCCATATAACAAAACGGGTTAGATGTGACACTGACTCTCTTTTCTGGCGTTCATCGACAGAGTTTTATTGCATAGAATGTTTTTCATATTCATAAATGCTGACTTGGCCTGGGCTATTCTGCTCCTTATTTCGATCTGACATCTTCCGTCTCGTGTTATTATTGTTCCTAAATACTTGAATTTCTCCACTTGCTTTAATTATGTGTCTTGTACTTTGATGCTGCACTTTGCTGGTGTTTCTTTCATGGATGTGACCGTAACCTCTGCCTTCTTTTTTTTTATTTAAAGTCATTGACCTCTGTCTTCTTTTTTATTTAAACTAAATCATTTCTCCTCACTTTTTTTTTCTACAATTTTATCTAACAATGCTTGTAGCACTTCTTCGCTTTGGTCTGTCAGTGCCGTGTCATTCGCATATCTTAGATTGTTCAGGTTATATCCTCCCACTGCTGTCTCAGGCATGTTTTCGATGTGTCTCATAATCCCTTACCTAAAAACACCAAGTACAGTGTGGATAATGCTACGATTATTATAGATTACTATGCAGGGAAACCGCTCGTTCGGTAACACCTGTTGAAAAAATTTTGTGAAGGGAAAAAACCAAGGTAATATTTTTACCGCAAGCCAATAAGTTAATTCCCCTGGCAATTCATTGGTATTAAGGTAAAAAAAAAAAGAAGCGGGGTTATGGTAAGCCGTGAATACAGCGCAGTTGGCTCAGGATTGGACCCCATATTAATTCTTACCTGTGAAATGGGTATTGATTATATAACACTGGCTAGCATACATTTTGGTGCCTCAAATGTAGGACCTGTTTCACGGTATATTTGACCTGCTGATTCCAAAAAAATATCACAAGTTTTCCCCTGTCTAGTTTTTGAGATACAGAACATATTCATATACTACTCTTCACTCTGCTCGCCCATAACAAATCAGGATGTTTTAATGTAGTGTTTAAGTTAATATCTTTTAAGCTGAAGGAAACATATTAAACATTACAATAAAAGTGTACTTCATGAATATCTAGTTATTTCATACCAAAAAGCACAAGTTGATGATACAAACACACAAGAAGCTCCTTTTGTAAGACTTCTGAGAGTGGGATCTGCCAGGACAATCCCGCATAAGTTTCCAACAATAGTCTACCATCATGTGTGCATCTCATCTTCTTTGGTATCTGGCGTCCATTGTTTTTATGTCTTGGTGAAATCTTCCCTTAAGTCACCAAGGTTCTCTGGAAAGTGATCTAAGTGACTGTGCAGATAATGGATTTTAACACTTATGTTACAGCCAAGCCTGTTGAAATGAAAGAGCATATCCTCTATTTACTTTCATAGGACATGCAATGAGAAGAGGGGGCATTGAAAATATTATAACAACAGGAAAAATAGAAGGAAGAAGATCAAGAGGAAGACCAAGAGAAATGATACTGGACAGTCTGACGGGATGGTGTGAGAGGAGATCACCAACTGAACTGATGGCCTGCATGAAGGATCGGGTACTCTGGAGAAGCATAATAGCCAACGCCAGTCGGCACGGCACCTGATGATGATGATGATGATGATATCCTTTATTAATTGTGTGTAGTTGTTTGCCTTCTTGTTGCCAAGAAACCTTTTCACAACAAGAACAAATGAAGACCAGACACATGATTTGGTTTCATTCATTGATGCTATGAAATGTGTGTCATTTATAAGTTGTCCGATCTATGGATCACTGAAAATTTCTGCTTTCAGATTTTCAATAGTAAGTCCAGGTAACTTGTTCACTATATATTCATTGCATTAGCAGTCTTTACTCAAAGCCTTTACAAATTGTTTCATCAGATCTAGCTTTTTATGTAATGGTGGCATTACGATTCTATCTCGTGCTACCAAAGGTTCATTGATTACATTTTGTCCTCCTCCATCATCATCATCATCATCATGTGCCGTGCCTTGCTGACTGGCATTGGCTTTTATACTTCTCCAGAGTACACGATCCTTCATGCAGGCCATCAGCTCAGTTGGTGATCTCCTCTCACACCATCCCGTCAGACTGTCCAGTATCATTTCTGTTTTCTATACTCCAACCACTATATATTCCCTCGTAGGCCAATCTTTTCTTGGCCAATGTTCATGTTTAATTATACTGTCCCAAAAGGCATAAAAACGCACGGATGTTTTGTGTAACCATTTTGTTAACCAAGAAGATTAACCATTTTCAAGTCTATACAAATCACCCATTGATGTTCTTGATAATTTTTTTTTTCAAGACTAAAGAGATGGCCTTGTACTCTTCTTTCATCCTGGTGGAATGGAACCATATTTGTTGCCGTTATTTAAAAGAACACATTTCGAACTACGTTTTGAAGTGTCAAAGAAAAGATGCCAGTCACTTGGGTTATATTCTGAAAGACCAGTTTTCTTCACAAGGTTTCCCATGTCATGGCAGAATACTAAGTTGTTGTCTTCGGTAAAGAATGGCAGCAAATCCTTTTCTCTCCTTCGATAAAATGCCACTTTCGTTACTGGCTGAAGTACATTCTTTTCCTTTAGTCTGGAGGCATGCAGTTCATAAGACTCAGTGGAAAGATTTAAGTCCCTGATCAGATCGCTCAGTTCATTCTCATCAAAACGATCACTGTGTGAAGTTGTTTGGAATTCCCTGCCACTGCCCTCACTTTCTTTACCTTGTGCGATATCAGGCATGTAAGACACATCCCCTCTGAGAGCTGTGGTAATTCAAGGAAAGGTGGAACAAGTACAAGGTCCGAGTGTGGAACAAGTCTCCTGGCTGAAGGTAGATCAGGCCAAGACCACTTGTCACGATTATTTCGACTGGTGCTTATGATATTAACAATACAAAAATAACAGCCATCGAAGTGGGTTTTCTGTTCCCTCCACACCATTGGTACTCCAAATCTCAGGCAGCTTCTCTTTCCATTTGTCCGCTGGAGCAAATGCTCCGTACAAGTTTTGCATACAATATTGAGTAGCCCATGGCTTATCTCAGTCTCCAAGCTTTGACACCAAAATAAAATAAATATGCTCTTTTTTACAAACTCGGAAGTAGGTTTCCTACTTGCTTTCAGTGTGTACTCCCAACAAATATAGCAAAATAACTTGGGATGATTCAAGCAGCTCCGTCTTGAAGTAGCCATATCCTCTACGGTGTTCGATTTGCAAAAATGAAATGATATGAGTGTGGACATACATACACTTCATATACGATCATAACTGTTATACAGCGCCATTGTTTTAAACAGATCAGGTTGAGAAAACTTTGAAATACAAATTTATGTAGTCTACGAAAACAATTTACCATCTTAATTGTGTGCACA